>BRZM01000099.1:0-30240 GCA_033238685.1 Lates japonicus | reverse complement strand
GAACAACAACAATCAAAATAACAACAACTTGACCGTTTCCGTTAATTATTAGGATCATATTGCACAAATGCAGAGCGAACCAAACAAAAATCGCAGACTTAATTGAATGTCATCACCAACAAAACACCAACTGTTCGTCATTTCATCATAACAGCGGTCGCCGAGAAAAGGCAACATTTTCGCCAGCCACCGTTGCGCATTATCGCAGCCAGAGGCCAGTTAAACCGTTCACGTATCGCTGTCGTCCCAGCACCACAGTACCAAGAACAGAGCAGCGTCATCTTCGAAAGCCGCGAGAACATTAACTGACCGCTGATTGCAGCAAAAAGATTTGGTCTCACCAGATGAATGACAACAGCGGGAACCAGGCGACGTGCCTCAGGCAGATCAAAACGCAGCCTAAAGGTCAGCCGGTCGGCCGAGTCAGAGGCAGGAACACCCGGTGGCCGGAATCAGCCGACCGGGGACCTCGTTGCAGACAACAGAGAGATATTTTCGATCATAAGACCTCACAGCTGGGGTAGATATCGAACATTTCGATCCTTATTTTATTTACATGTAATATTTAACACCAATAAACAGCAGAGTAACAGTTATCAACATTGAAATAATATTGACACAGACATTGTACCGTAGCCATCAGGTTGGCAGTTACGCTATTGTCATTTACATCATGACGGTTGGTCGGGCAACGACGAAGTTCGACTTCAAAGGCGACATTGTTTACAGCAGCCTGTCATTTCCACAGTGTCGCCAAAAGGTAACCAGCACACTTCTTCGCAGCATTAAAGGTTTAATGAGGGAAACGCCGATCCGCATATCGGCAAGTTTTCATCGGTACGTCATCCACAGCCAGCCACACCGGCCCGCAAGTCTTCTCTTCGTTGACCACCGCAGTCATTCGAAGCGCAGCAGGTCGTGCGATACACGCTTCAGTGAGTTAGTGCCACGCACGTCAGTGTCATTACGCCGATCTCCTTCTGTTTGCCCTGACAAATCATGACAGGCCCAAACACATCACGTCGTTACAAACATTGTTATTACTTGCCGTTGCAAACTAGTCCACAAGAGACTTGCTCCACTTAAACCTCCGCAGCAGAACATGTTTTATGCCGCAGTTATTCACAAGGGTTTCACCATGATAATCACATCTCTGCCCCTGGCTCAGTCACATATTAAATATATACAGCAGAGATACATTACCAGGTTTAAACTCTTATAAACATACTGACGACTTACGAGCAGTAGCTCATCAACCACAAAATAATGATGTCAGCAATTATATAGAACATGTTAGCGTTTTTACCGACAGTAGAAGCGAATCGGTTTGCCTGAGCGTTCCCAGCTGGCGGAGACCTCGCTTTCGAGTGACCAGAGATGGCAGAAGGAGCCCTGTATCATGCCGGCAGTTCGTCAGCGCCCGAGCTTAATGTCCAGTGCGTAGGTTATTCAAAGTCTTCTTCAGGTTAAGAACACAGCCTTCGTTTGAACATACATTTCAGCGCCGCAGCAACGCAGTCATGGGTTAACTCAGTCATTTCGTGCTGCATGATCAAACATCCTCAAACACAGCAGCTTAAACATGGAAGAACATTGCAGCATCGTCGCGAGTCCTGCAACACGGTTCGAGCACGCGCCAGCCAGCGTCAAAGGCCGTCACGGTCACGCCGATTCACCCATTTTCAGTTTACCGATAGGGTTTGCCGTTTCATTTACGATCCACAACATAACACACACACAACACCAGCGTTATCATTCATATGGTCAGACAGCATGGATGTTAGAATGGCTAAATTAAAACTTCATTTTATGCTCCATTGTACGAAGAGAAAATATTCGTTATTACATTGCCAATCAGTCAGCATGAACAAACAGCGTAGCAGCCGAACACATGAACACATACCATTACGCATGCCGCAGAAACTCCGTTAGCAAAATTACAGAAAGCAACGTTAACCGCTGGTGCCGGCGAGTCACAGACCGTTTGAATCAGAGTCGCAGGCATCATTTCCCCGGCTGCATCATAGCTGAAACAGCCCACGCTTTCCAGCGTGTAATGACCGTGTCTCCTCCGTAGTCACTTCGACAGAATGAAGACACAGTAATCGACCGGCCCACATAGTATAACTAGTCAGGTTTGCGTAGGACATGGGTGATGTGTGTGGGCGGACACCGACACACGGGCAGACCACTGGCTTCACCCAAGAATAGAGAAGGCGCAGCACTCCTGACAACCAGAACATCAGGAGACAGTCGTCCCGAGTGCCGAACATCAATGCCAGCGACAGCTGTTCAATGGTCAAGATATGCAGCAACAGCCCCAGTTCTCGGCTCACCAGTGTCAGGCACACTGTTGGCCGCATTACGCTCAATCCACCACTTTCTGAGTCATTTACTGTTGTTAGAAGTTGTGTTTTATCATTGGCGGTCGTACAAAGTTAATAGTGAGGTTGTGCCGCAGATGAACTGTTCAGGGTCGCCCACGATGGCGCCAGCCGCCGGTTCACCTGCCGTCCGTCCATACCGCGTTCAGCCAGTGGGACAGACGCTACCGACCCGACCGTCGGCCAGAAACGGTAACCTTAAATACAATACGAAAAGCATATACCATACGCACAGACCGCCGCCGTGGCCGCGCATTTACGGCGACAGCCATCATGTCAACGCAACCGCAGCCTGGTCGATTAAAATTTATTTGCCACCAATAACAGCAGAGCGCGCCGCCCACGCCTGGCGAATTACGACGGTGCAACAACCATGTTCATCAACGCACCACGACAATTCTCCTTTCCGATGTGCTGCGTCAGAACAGATGGTCAGCGGTCGATGAAGACCGGACCCCTGATGCGGCCGACCATCATCCGCACCGATTGAGTTCGAGCAGTTCTGGCAAAGAGCACTTAGTAACAGTGCACCAGATGTTGTCGTCTGACTGAGCCATTAATAAGAGGTTAGATTGTAATACCTGCAGCCTTTACGAATTGAAGGAGGTGACGTTTATAATCACCATTTCATTATTACATATTTTCACCAACGACATCACTTCAGAAATGCGTTTCACCGACACTTTTGATATCGATTTGTCACAAAACAAAGTCAGCAACCGATGATCATTCGACAACGCACAAAGGGGAACATCCAGGCGAAACTTGTGCCACCCTCGCCGATACGCCACCAGACCGCATTGCGAACGCCTTGCTCAACCTTCAGCGCGATTCCACCGTGAGCATCGAACGAAGAGGAACTGCACCTGAACACAGTCTCCCGATCGTCGGTGAAGCCTGCCCTGTGCGCCCTCACGGCGGCGTCGCTGTGCAGAACACTATCAATGATCTGCCCACCTGGCAAATTGCTGATCAGCAGCTGCCAGATCTCGTTGATGCAACCGAGTCCGGTCCCTCCAGAAGAAACGAGGCCGATGATTTCGGGAAGATCAGCGAACAGCCAGCCGCTTCCACAGCCGAGTTCACGCCGAGCTATTTTGCTCCACCCCAGCCAGCCAGGCTGTTTTCATGGCCGACCAGGCCGCACCTTGCCGAGCTGGAATATGCATGATTGAAGAACAGCCCACTGTAGGGTTTGCGATAGACCAATGTACAGAAAGAAACAAACAACATCCCGAAGAGCCGGTTCACCAGGCCAAACCAGGCAGAGCCAAAGAAACAAAGCCTGAAACATCTCGAAAGCCCCGGCAAAGACTTATTGACGATCAGACCAACAACAGAATGAATATTCAAAATCGCCAGCTGGCGATACCATCGTTGTTGCACCGTAATTGTCGGTGAATCTCAGAGCACACAGCAACATATCGGTGACATAGCCGGCCTTTATTATCGGTATCGCGGTATCGACATTATTTTGCGCAGTCATCATTAACAAGAGGTCAGCATCAGCCCGAGTGGCCTGACCCATAGATAACACCAGCCGCGCAGGCCACGATCAGCGACACGCGGCTCACGCCCCTCAATATCTTTGCTAACATACTTTAATAACCAACGTCTGCCGACGATCCCAGGAAACTCATTTCAACGACAGGAAAATAAATACGCCGAGCTGTAAGGATGGTCGATACAGAGCTGTGTGCCATTGTGGGGTCAAAGCTTAAAGGATTAATTGCGGCTGCCGTTACAACGAAGCGACATGACGAGCTGATCGATGCCAAAATAACAACAAGAGTTGTTGGGGCACAACCGCCCGGAGCGCGTTAGCCACCGCTGCTCGTTGAGTGCATTGTGAGAGGTTAACAAGAGGTTACAGCCGAAAGCCTTTCTCAATTGAGCGACAGCTGGGCGAAGAACAGTTCAAGAAACGCTGAGCCCTTCGACCTTACGCGCCGACCGCTGGTTGGTAACGAGTATTCTTCCTGCCTCCTCCAGACAGCGGAATATTCAGTTTGAGTCTTCGGGTGATTCTTCGGAACTTATATATATTCGATTGCGAAAAAGAATGTGCCGAGTAGCTGGTCGCACAGAGTCATTTTCAGCCACGTCACGTTTGCAGTCTACTTGAACACCATATTGTTTCACGAAAATGGCCATACGCAGGTCTCACGCAGCATCACCTACAAAGAGCCGGTGTTACATGCTCGTCTCGTTATCTTGGTGATTTGCGGGTGAGCTGAACAGTTTTGAGGCGACGTCACATGATGACAACACGAGCTATGGGTTGTTTTCAGTGGGGTCGCCCATCATTTCATATTTCTTTCCGATGGATGATTGTATCATGATGAGCCGCAGCTCAGAGTGAACCCTTTTGTTCGAAGCTATATCGAAACCACATTGGCGTGAGGCCTACATGAAAGTACTTTCAATCTTATTAAAACAACACTGGGCCTGGCTGGCAGCTCCAGTTCGCCAGGCACCTGACCACACCACCCAGAACAATCAGTATTATAGAGTTACTGTTCCTCATCTAGTTGCGCCTACGGTGTTTTTCATTCTTGCCTCAAATTACCAAACAGCCTTACCTCAAACACGTCCGAAAAAGCGTCAGGAACCGACTGTTAGAGCAAAGAATAAACACAGGAAGAACAGTTCATAACTGTACTGCCGATCATCCACAGTCCCGATCTGAGTCCATCTCGATGTATACGCGTCAGCACACCGCCGCGCCGCCGCGCCGCGATGCCGCCGCGCCCGCCTCCTCTCAGCCCTCGCGTGGTTCAGGTCCAATGATTGCAGGCCGATGTCGTGAAATATCACCGTACTCACGCCCGACCTTCGTACGGGCGAAAATCCCGAGATCTCATCGAGCTCACCTGGCTCTCCAGGGCATAAAGAGGTGGGGACCCAGCCCCACAGCTTGAGTTCGCACGCGTTCGCCGAGCGACCGCCGGTGCCATCGTTTTTAGAGACGTTTATTCCTTTCAAGCCTGGCAGCACTGGAGCTGCGGGTCGCCTTTCTTCAGTCCTCACAGACTTCGGTTGCACACATCTCGCCCGCGCTCGTTCGTCAACAAAGCCATACCGGCCTCATCGCTTTTGTGCGCAACGCAATATTCTTCAATATCACCGCCGATTATTCATCTGGTTCCAGAGGTAACAGACGACGCATTGACGCCCCGGTTTTCCACCTCGATCGATACGTTTCCTTTCCTTTCCTTCGTGCCTGTTTAAACACTGCCACCGTCCCGGGGACAAACCATCTTTGCCTTGCAGAAGCCGCGCTGGTAGCCTCCATTCTTCATCTGAGCCCGAGCGTTATCGCCATCGAATATCGGGCCGAACATGACAGTTCGTCCAATGCACCGAACTCCGGTAGACAGATTCAGATCGATTCAGACTTGCCGCAGACAAACCGCGCATGATTACAGACAGAGCCGACAGTCGATCCGCAGAAAGTTAATCTTCTTCTTTATCGCGGCGCATCATTGAACACATTCCGAAATATCAATTGTCAAACATTCAGATAAATGAATACCGATAACGGTGTCGAACATGAGTTAACCGCACCAATCAGAAGAAGAGCGCAAAATCAAGCGCGAGCAATAAATCAGCGGCCGTAGATACGCACACTTTTGTACCCAAACTCCAAATATCGCCAGCGATTATCACAACGCAGCGCGGTTCATGATCAGTCAACGAGCAAAACTCGCAAAACCTGCAACATTGCGGCCGTCCTCGACACTATACAACAATGAAGATGAGCCTGACATAACAGCCACGGAAATACGTCACGGTTTGTCAAGAACACTTCTTCAGTAGCACATACCGTTTAAACCTTGTAAACACGAAGACAAAGACGCCTGAACTCCGCTGGTTAAATGCATATTTCGAGGTTAACAGCCGACACTGTCTTCACCAATTGTTACCGTTTGTTGCTGACCTGCCGACGGCAACGATACTACCGTGATCGCGACGACAGTCCAGACGTCACAGTTATTTGCTTCTTAGAAGAGAGCCTGCCGAAAGAGTCAAACAACACATCGTCAGCCCAGACAAAACCAAAATTAAGTCACGGCCGGATGCAGCGAGCGTGACAGGCGCCCAGCAACTGTCGCCGTCACCTCGGAAACGCAGTCTGATGGTTCCGCCCAGTTAACAACCCCGTGTTGAAGATGTCAGCTGTGCAACTGCGTCAAACAATATTCAACGAAATGCGCCGGTGTCGAAAAGCGAATGAAGCACCAAAAAACAACAAAGACGAACGTCCATTTATCAGCATCGTCGGCCCAGTCATCACCGTTCCAGAATACAGAAACAAACCAAAACCGATCCGAACTGCACCAATCCAATCCTCCAGTCGCGCACCATCGATTAAACAACGTACTCGTCATACGCCCTGAACAAGACGGGGCCCATGCAAACGGAACGACGTGCCGCAGGTCAGCCATTGAGCGACGTCAGCACCGTCTCCAACAGCCTGGTCGATCTGACCAAACCATCAAAGATTACGATGTTGATAAAACAAACACATCTACGAGCATTCATGAACCATCGAATCATATCGCCCATACCTTCCTGCATTATTTCTCCTCCGACCTCCTCATTTGTAAGACAGAGCTACAGTTTGAGAATTAAGATGACAGGTGCATCAACATTAACCACGCCAGCGCAGCGAGCGAGTTCCAGATCGCAGTGATTTGGCCTGCAGCAGCACCAATACAAAATCATTTCAACATAATAGTGACAGCTGCAGGTTCCGGAGGCACCAGCGCCTCAGAGCCCATTACGCCAGCGGTCTCAAGCCCCTGCGCATCTCCAGGATTGTCGGCAGCGCCCCTGAACATATTTTGTCACCGGTTCCAACAGCCAGACCAGTTAGCGACAGACACGTCGTCGATGTCCCAGATCAGCATTGGGAATTCATCGCAGGGGGTCCGGTGTCTGAACATCGTCAATAACTTCAGATGTGCCGGGTCAGACGGGGATTGACCGGGGAGTTTCGCGATGTCCATGTTTCACACCACCCATGGAGTGGAACCCGTGAGTGACAGCAGCCACACACGCCGCGCCGCCGGCGAGAAGATCCATCTGACTCTGCGGCTGAGTGACGTCAAACCGACCGGCGATTGCTCACGGGCCGCGTCAGAGGGAACAGCGTCAACGTGCAGTTCAGCGACTGCGCTCAGGTCCTTGCGCTTCAGAAGTCCACAGCAATGAGAAGCTTTTTCACCGTGATCATCATACACGAAACAGTTGAATGCATAAGAATGAGAACTGATTTCCTTTACCATATCTCCGCGTCTACTGGAAACCGAACACAACGAAAACAATAATTCCAATGTGGCGTTCATGCACAAAGAGTCATTTCGTTCAGCAAGTTTCAGAACCCGCCGTGTTGCTTCAATTGTAACAGGCCAATCAACAATCTTCACGGTTCACAAAACGTCAGAAACACGAAAGCCCACATACCGTTGTCGTTAGTGCCGCCTCAGCCTTATCCGATCAACAATATTTTCACCATAACGCCAAAAGAGTTATAAATCATATTTCGAAAAGTTAAAGAATCAGCAACGCCTGGCATTTCTTTGCTCGAAAGAATGAACTAAAATGGGTTCATCTTCGTTCTTCAGCTTAGATCGTAACGTTAAACATCAAAAACAAACAAAGAAAACTGAGTGAGTTCATATGACTGCACAGTTTAATCATTTGTAAAATCAGATATAGCACAGCAGAATATGTTGGGCTTACGGAGAAGACCATACCTGCTAATCAGTTCGCTGATTTACTGTATTTTCCTCCGCCCGTATACGATATATCAGTTGGTCAACGACATTCAGAGCCCAGTTGCGTTAGCCACCGACAACGGCCCCATGGGCCACCAGGCCCAGAAATTGTACCTGAAATACCGACGTGATTCCGCGTTACCTGCTATTCATGATTTATCGGTCATCACCGGTCGTCCATCTTGCCGTGAGCTCAGATCATCTTCATTCCCCGGAGGCAGCACATTGCGCCAGCCCGATCCGTCCTTTCCGTCACATCATCTTCCGAGAAAGATTGCACACCGCCGATCGCATACGGAAACATACCGGCTGCAGAAAGCAGCCACCGTGAAGCTTCAGGCAGTCAGCGAAACTGGCATAATTCGCAGGTTCCCCTGCACGTGATCCAGACGGCGATGCCAGCGGATCACCGCGAAACCACCACCACCGTACCGCGTGAGCTGCATTCTCCCAAACATGGCCGTTTTAACAAAGCCGCATTCGAATGGAGCCAGACGTACGCTTGAAAACGAACCCAGCGCATATAGTACAGCACCAAACAGTACTAACCTATAAACACATCTCGTCCACGCTGCATCATGAGCCAATTACCAGCGTTATTAACACGCCGTTGTCACCAGCATCAGACAAAATCGGTAACGATGACACCGGTCAGCCCGCAAACAGCACAGGGCCTGAAGACGTGATGTATAACCAGAAGAAAACTCGATATTTCGTCATCAATCATGCCAGTGGCTGGCCGCTCGCCCGACTAATTGCACTTCGACGAAAGCACAGATTAGCCGCCAGACATTCAAATCATCCACATCACACAGCACAGACATGTAACGGCTGACCACAAACATGATCTGACGTACCCTGAAAGCCCGTGAAATTACCGATCTCGATTCACCGGCGGTCCTCACAGTGCGACGGAGCCGCTTGCTCAATGTCCACCAAGCCCGGTAAACAGCACCCAACAGCATCTGTACACCCTGGCCAAAAACAACACAGGCGCATTTTTGGTCAGCCGCATCACAGAGGCACACCAGCCGGGACTTCGTGAGCACAGCTCACGCAGCCTGTCAGCCGGAACCAGGAGCCAGACGGTGATGCCAGTTTAGTCTCAGCCACGTCGCACCATGGTGTCCCGCATGTGCGGCGATAGCCAGATCCCCGACCGCGTTACCCGACGCAATCATCGCCAGCCACCCCCGCATTCTCGAGTGCGTCCGGGGAGCAGCAGAGAAGAGCGTAACAACTTCCGTGCCACTGTTACTGTTATCGTCCGCTTAGACGGTGAGACGATGAGGGCTCGAGACAATCGCCTCGTAGGTTCACGGGGAAGCGGCATCATTGCCCAGCGGGCTCGTCACCGGTGTCAAATGTTGATGCAACCTCTGCTGAGACGAGAAACACGGTTGCGTGTTGGCGGCGCGTGAAGAAGCTGAAACGTGAAACTTTCTGGCCTCGGCACCACTATTTCGTGATGCCGGGAGCACGAAGACGCCTTCACTGGCTGCGATTTCACATGCCGCTTCCGCCGACCATTTGGGAGCCCCAGCGAGCCCAGTCTGTGGTTCACCACCGCGCGCCCCAGCCGTCGCCCAGGCACCTCCCGCCGGTAAACCACCTGTTCACTGTGTCCCGTTGGCTCCCGGAACAGCCAGCCGGAGTGCTCGACCAGCAGCGAAAGCCCGCCGAGGCCACGCCCACCGTCACAGGCACCGCAACACCGCATCAAAATTACCAGCGAGCAGCTTTCACCGGAGAGTACGGTGGTGGTGAAGTCGAAGACAAGATTAACACGATAGACCGCGTTTGCTGATCGTTGTGTTTAAATTCGCTTCATAAGACATACCTTGAACGCGCCGTTGCAGCCGACCGACAACGAAACCACGGGAACAGTTGCATCAGGGGATTTCGGTCACCTTGCCGAGATAGGTCATCTCCGATCATCGCACGGCGGTTTACGATTCCAAACGATTGCACAGCACAGCGGCATAAACAAAACAAAATCATCAGCGCGCCGTTCAACATTCTGTCATACCGGTATCACCGGCGAGGTGATTGCCGTGAAACAGGTCACCAGGCCGTGCGGCGTCTGGTGCCAATCATTTCGTCCAGCACCATCTGTTGAACTTCATCATCGCCGAACCTGCTTTCTCCCAGACTTTCGTCAAAGCCCCAACCATCTCGTCCCAGCAGATAAATCATCAACATTCAGTCAATCAAAAGAAAACATAAAGATTCATGACTTCATCGTAGTCCATTCCACGCATCAGTAAAACGTTTATCGGAAAGCACCATTTGTCAATAAATAACAGAACACAGACTGTGAGAACAGGACCAGATACCTGAGAGCCTGCCGTCTTCAAACGCCCGAGACCGTCTTCTGCATCTGTGACACCCACAGAGAAGCCCGCATTGTCACAGGTCATTTGGTCATTTAAAACGAGCCGACATACGAGCCAAAGACAGCCTGTTGTCCGTACCATGGGTTACCAGCTGATCAGCAAATCACGCCGTCGCCAGCGAGCGCTTCAGAGCCTCAATCATTATTTGCCCGAGGCAACATCGGCTACGCAGTGATTTGAGCAGCGGTCGACCGCCGCAGCCGGCGCTTACTGACAAAGGATTCGACATTTCGTCACCGGTAAAACACCTCTCCGCAGCAACGCTTGAAACACGCCCACAGAACTCAAAATATAAACACGAAACCATCGCCTGAACAAAGCATAGCCGAAACAGACCACAACGCGAGCCCCTCTCGCGCCGCACCAACACCCAGCGTCTTCCACCACCGGAAAGTGACGGTCCCAGTAGAGGATGAGTCGAACAAAACTGGTGTGCTGAAGACAGTTAGCAGCTCGAGAGAATCAGCCGACAGCACAGCCGTTCACTTTCCGTGCCAGTTTATCGACGTTGAAGAAGAACTGAGAGTCGCCGCCGGCACTATTAGTAGCGACAGCCGATCATCCAGCCGAAGATAACAGCGAAGTTGCCTCATTTAAACGCCAATTTATCGCCAGACTTCGTTATCGCGGGAGCGTTCAGCAATTTCAAACACCGCGTACGGCATGATGCGCCAGCCGAAGCGAAACTATACAACGCCCGACCGCCACCGACCACCGTATCGGCAGGCCCGTAAAGAGCAGTTCTCAGTATTAAACGGAAACACAGAGATCGCAGCACTGGCGGATCACTCCTTTTGCGTCTGCCGTCGATTGAATGTCGGTAAACGCGCAGCAAGCATCAAAACACGAAACAGTAAACAGATACCGAATAATGAACATATATATCATAAGTAATCAAACATATAGCACCACGCTTCCGGCGATCAACACAAACATCCCGAGGCAGCCGGTAAAGATTCACAGAGTTGGTTGTTACTTATCATAAACACACAACCACTGTGTTCTCACATTGAGTTGAACACAAAATTCAGTTATAGGTGCGAAAATTTCGCAGTTCATGCCGTCATCAGCCGTAGCGTACGTAAAATGTTCCGGTGGTGGTGCTGTTTGCGCATGGCAAACGGCTTTAGCGAAATACCACATCCACCACTCCAGCATCAGCGTTACCGTCTGGCGCAACACTTCGAAAACGATGCGTTCCGGCATTTCGTCTTCGTCGAGCTCATTCAGATTTTCATCATTACCGTCACCTTACGCGACAACCGTTCAGCGACCAACAGTCAATGACGGGTCAAACAGTGTGTCTGTCGCAATCGCCCAGCCGTCTCAGGCCACAGATGGCAGCCGCAACATTAGCCAGGCAGGACGGACAGTGGTCAGATGTCGTCGCACAGCGTCATGCCACGTAGAAGGCAGCTTGGTCCCCTCCAGCGTCATCACTGCCTGAACCGTGCCTCAGCAGACCATCGCGCGTCGTGCCAGCAGCAGCCACACGAAACCGGAAGCCCAGTTTCACCCGTTTCTTTTCTCAAACAAACAAATTATCCGTAACATGATTCATTGCTGCGCCTTGGCCACCTGGAAATGTGCACTCACACTGTCAAATATTACGGCAAGCAACGAAATGTCAGGAGATTAGGTATCGAATGCGGGCCCCGCCTTGCTCGAAGACGCTTTTGTCGATGGTTTGTCGCGCGTTTCAAATACCGCCGAATCGAAATCGTTGAAAAAAGAAATACACCAGTGTTAGACTTTTTATGAACATTTCGAATGAAATGGCAACAGCATATTACAAATATCATTTATGGAACAACAGTTATTTTGAAACATGAGTTTAGCCCGGATGCGCCGACGCATGACCAGTTACAAGAACACATAAATGCAACATTACTGAAGAACATCTGGGCATTCATTACAGGAAGCATGCGCTGAAGGCACCGCTCAAAAAGGTTCTCTGTTAACCGGAGCGTATGCGGTTCGTTCGGTAGCCCATGTCGTTGCCCCGTGACTAGAAATAGCTCACCAGACGACACACGCCATCATAAACAGAGCGCAGATCGAGGCTGAGACAAAGCGGAATGGCCAGAAATGCGACGATCACCGCGGACAGGCAACGCTTCAGTCTGGACTGTTTGGTCGAGCAGCGTGAAAGAAATGATCACGGCAGACGTATGCAACGAGCGTAGCCTGAATACTTAATATTAGTTCGGAGTGACCATTATTAGAACAATAATCGCCATTACCAGAGACTTTTTATAACCGTTCTGTTCAGGAGAATGCCACTTTCGACTTGTTAACAACCGACAACCGAAAGATTGTTTCGCCAAACAACACAGACGTGAACATCACCAGCTGAAAACAGCCTGCTCAGGCTCACAGTTGCCCAAGTTCGTCGCCCGCCTTTTCAAAACGGCCATTGCCATCTTTCCAACGCACTTTCGAACGGGCAGAGTCCCCGGCTTAACTCCGTGCCGACCCGTACAGCGAGCCGAGTCAGCGCCGAGTTGACGAACAAGAGAATGTTCGCAGTTCGGGTACCCTTGCGCCTTGCGCCATACCAGCCGGGCAAAGAACACAGTGTCTGTGGTGGCTGACAGAGCATTTGCCGAAGAATGGTTTGTACATTGTCACTGAGCCTGTTCACCGCCAGACCGCCGGATGCTGTCCCGAATACAGCCAGAAAAGAGTGACCGTGATTTTGACTTATTACTTAGAAGCGATACTAACGGTCAGTGCTTAACAGTGAGGAATGACGACATCAGTTAAAGCCCACACTGGTTGTTTTAAGAGCACCGGTACCAGCACCATCAATCAACGCCCGTTATGACGTGTCACATCAGCAGAGCCGTTTCAGTTCGCCCAGCCTCACGACCCAACGCGGCGCCGAACACTGGCATCACAAACAGCGGCTTCCGCATGCGCAGGTTCACAGTAAACAACATCGTATTACGCAACCAGAGCCAGCGCGTTAACAACATTATCGCCATCATGAAAACCTCGATTCACGGTCAACATTACATGTTACGTCATCTACAACACTGCGTCCATCAGCGAAACGCCGTACCGCACCGCATCACCGTACCGTCAACAAACACGATCGCCCGTGTTTTTCATGTCCCGAAAGTCGTCACGATCAAGAAATCAGATACTGGCAGCTTGCCAGGTTAACCGAGCAGAATCGACAGACACCAGATCTCCATCGACCACGCACGCTCACGAAACGTGCATGGCCAGGGCGTGTTGCCTGCGAGTATCGGGGGAAAGAAAAAAGAATAACGGAAAGCGGCATCAACAGAACGACAATGCCACTACGACCATACGTTACGTTTGTTCTCGACCAGTTATTTTTTCCCTTGTAAGATGTTGCGTTTCATGATACCAGCAGGAATCCTTAGTAATTAACCGTAAAGGAGCCGCGCCGGCCGATGAAATATCCTCACAACAGCCATTATCTTTTGCCCTCTGACATCAAATGACCTCAGTCATCATTGCCCCACGAGGCATGGCTCTGGATCCTGTCCCCGTCACACCACCGTATCAAAGCCCCGAGAGACAACAGATGACGGAACAGAAAAAGGTTCAACGATACACCGCGGAATGAAATCCGCACATTTACTCGCTAGTGGCCTTGTTGTTGCTGTGAGGTATTTTGTTCACTTTGAAATTATTTTTAAGATTCTGAGCTTACAGGGTTCATTTTCACGGTTCGTCCACGATCATCGTCATAGCCTGCTGCTCAGCCTCAAAATAACTTGCAGACTGAGAGAGAGAAATGGTCCAAGAGTAGCAGCTCACCGAGTGTGGGTCGCGTTCAATATTTTTGTACAGATGTTCAGAGTCATCGCCCTTCTCGCTTGCTCATGCTTCCAACACGCTCCGAGGTAACACGATACATTGTCAGGTTAACATTAAAAAGACCGCGCAGAGCTGGCCCGGAGACCATCGTTCACTTCCGGCACAGATCAGAGCGTCTCGATAACGATGACAAAGAGCCATTCGTTGCGCAGCTGAAATACGAGCAGCTCTTCTCTGGGCCCCGGTGAGCGGCAGCAGCCGTCACCGTGGAGCAGATCGGTCGAGTTCGAGGGCAAGATCATTACCTGCATTTCGTTACTTCGTTAGATTTAAGAACATGCGCTTATATACTTTTGCCACCAGCCAGTTCATTGCCGATCCAGTTCAGTTGCGGCATACCAGCAGAACATGTGCTCATTCGTTTGGCGGTCACCGTCGCTCGTCCCAAAGAGACCTTCCGCCTCCCGAGACCTCCATTAAATATTTTCGGGGAGTTTTCCCGTCCAGCTTCAGATCGAAGCGCACAGGTCGAAAGATTGTTGCCACCCCGAGGCAAATATTGGGTCATTAATCACGAAATCGACTTCAATGACAGTTTCGCCTGGTTTGATGTCGAACGCAGTGCTTTTGCTAAATGCGCTTGTAAAGACTGTCCCCTTGGTTCTGTTCTCCGCTCAGAGGTGTCTTTAACCAGACTTGTTTCGATAGGACCATTTCGATACAGTAGCTGTCGTTCATTTTCCGTGGGATCACGCACAAAACAGGGTTAACCAGCCAAGATACCAGGCTATTTGCTCGCTCATCTGCCACCGTAAAGTCAGCATATCATACCATATCGAAATTTCGAACAACCAACGAAAACAGCACAGCCTTATTACGTTCACAATCATAGACAAAAAATATATTAACAGACGTTGCCGACAGCACACCGAAACAACAGTCCAACGCATTGAGCCCGCCTTAGTGTGCCCCTTTAATCTCCAACTATAACTTTGTTTACATTCGGGACCAGTTGCCCGTCAACGATACACGCCGAACTGGAGAAGAACCCGCAGCTCATCCTCCGAGCGAAAGTCGCCCCATTTCGCTTCGAAATGATTTATTATAAACAGACGGTCGAAATCACTTTTTCAGACCGTAAACAATATCGAACAAGTCAACAGGCAGTTCGTCATTGTCGTCCGTTTCGACACGCCCCTTTATAACGATCACGTGCCTTGTTCGTCACGAACAGCCCGAATGTGAACCCATAGCGCAATCAAATATTGTCATCAGACAGAGCGTTTGTGGAAACACGTTAATATTCGAGTACCTGAGCTGGAACCGAGTTTGTTTATATTACAACATATTATTCGCCCGCCAGCGTTTCGGTTGCCGCCGGTTATTAACCGCGACGTCGCATACAGTTCACACGGACAGATTTTACAGAACCAGAATTGGCGCTTTAATCATTGCCCTTCAGCCAGCCCGTCACCACATCAACACGCCCGTTCAGTCGCATACCCGCGTAAACAGCGTTGGTCGCAGTGTCGCCGTTACAGCAGTGAGCGACTACAAAAGCCCGTTAATCAGTTATTCACGGAATTCTCCGTCGCCTTGAAAGAAAACAGGCGGTTGTCTCGTTTCAATGCGAAGATTTTCTCGCTTCCTTCGTCTTCATAAACAGAAAATCCTTATCAGGCCTTGTTCATAATCGTCTCTGAAGAAAACGTTACCCGGAACACCAGATTTGGCCAGATGGTCAGTTTCCCGATTTGCCGACCATACATCATCGTTCATCAGCAGAGTATTCAACAGAGCCCGCCAGCGAATAATGAACAGTTGCAGCTCAACAAACAATAATCAATCCATGAGTTGCCAGCAACATATTTCAGACGAGAGCAGCCAGTCCGATCTTTCAGAAGCCAGAAAGAAGTCCGATCGCCATAGCTTCAAAAGCAAGATCGATGAAGGAGCGGAAGTCTCGTAGAAGAAGCCCTCTTCGCAGAGGAGACTCAGTCTGTTAACCGAGCGTTTCAAAGTTCAGGCGATGGAATATTTACAATTCGATAACCGCGACAGTCTGATTCACGGTAGTCATTTGCGGGAAACAGACGACAACGTAGCAGAGCGCATAACCGCGTGCGTGCGTGCGAGACACACCCTTTATCATGAATGATAAATGAAATCGAGCGTAAATGAAAACATTGGTGATACCGTCAACGAACACCGAACACCGCCGATTGCGCAGCAACGCTGGTCATTGAAGAAACACGACACCGTCTACGGGGATCAGCCAGTGACGGGATTCCAGTCCGCGCGGGCGGATCCAACAGTCCACACTGAACACCATTGCGATAGCCCGGTTCATTCGTTACGATTGCCCAGTTTTTCCCTTCCTCGTCACTGGCAACGGCCCCTCGCCATCAGCCCAGCCCACGCAGTTCTTCAACGAACACAGGCGTGGTCCCCGGCTTGGCGCCTGAACAGCGCGGACGAGCACGCCAGACGACGGACCCTCCCAGAGACCGCAGCCGCCGACGATCAATCTCCTCCGAACAGATAAGAGGAAGAAGAAAAGAGCGCACAGAAGAGAGAACCAGACAGCGGCCCCGCGCGAAGCCGAAGAACCATTATCCGACAGCAGCGCCGCAGCCGGCGCTCGCGACGCCGCGGACACCATTTCTGGCGACGCGCATGGAAAACAGGTGAGATCACCCTGCCGCAGCCATTTGCTGGCCGCCGGGTTCCACCAGAGCGAAACTGGCACGTCCCGCAGGAAACATCTGCGTCAACAGTTCACCATGCACACGTTTCACGCCTGAACGAAAAACAACGATTTACTGACTGCGATTGTCGCAAGTGTCTGTTCAAATCTAACGCCCTGTCAACCCCGGCCGAACAAACAGGCGATGCGCTGATAAGATTAACGCGACAATCGCAGAGTCAAGTAAGCTACTATTTTTTACCAAATTTGTGTAAAGCGTGGTAGCTGCACGAAGTGAATATTACTAGATGTGTGTTTTTTTCCTCACCTCGGGACATGCCAATCTTCGGATGCTCTCCCCAAGTGTATGCAGGTTAACTTTGGCTCTGCTCGTCTTCTGTCGAGGTAGATCCTCACCTATTTTCCCATGCACGTCCTTAGAAATAGGCAATAAATCCGCGGCGTCACTTGAGCGCTCCTCAAAGTCTCCGAGCTCATTATTTTTGGCGCTACTGGAGAAAGGACACTCTCCGGATATCTTCAGTTCTTTCAGCTTCGCGCAGAACATCTTCTCCGCTGTAAATCTCTCCCTGGTTCTCTCTCTCTTCTTCTTCTTCTTCTTCTTCTTCTTCTTCTCTCTTATCTAATTTCGGAGGGAGACAGTCCTGGTCGAGCAGCTGCGGTCTCTGGGAGAAATTCCATCATCTGGCGTGCTCATCCAGGATACCTTTCCCTCCTCGCGACCCGCTGATTCAAATGATCAGCACCAAAAGCCAGAGACCGCATACAATATTCATTGAAAACTGCATGGGCAAATGATGGCAGGGAACTATCATTACCAAAAGCCAATGAGAAACTGAAGGGAAAAAGAGCACTAGGCCAATCCATGCGCAAGTGGGGCTGGTGTAGCCGAACAACCTATCAGCAATGAGAAATTATTTCCAGGCGACTACTCGCATGCAATGGACTTTTTTATTTAGATCACCCTTTGGACTGGGTCCCATCACACGAAGCTGGTCCCCCCATAGACGAATTATCGTATTTCTATTATATGTGCACGTGCCTGTGGTGCACAATGGTGTGTTTGTGGTCTTTCTGGTGTTACTGATTTCCCCACGATAGTCCTGCAGAGTTAATGTTTTCATTTTACATGATTTCATTTTATCATTTCATATTAAAGAGAGTGTATTCTCTCTATCTCTCTCTCTCTCTCTCTCTCTCACACACACACACACACACACACAGTTATGCACACATATGCCTACATTACATCATCCCCCTGTTTCCCCCTCGTGAAATACCTGTAAATTGAGGCCTGTCTGGTGTATCAGATTATAAATGGCGGTGTTCCCTCATCACCTGGAGCTTTTTTGAAAGCAGAAAAGCTCAGACAACAGGCCCCCAAGGTCTCCTCTGCGAGAAGGGGCTGTATAATCCCCTACAGGACCAGCTCCTTCAGTCGATCTTGCTTTTAAGAGCTTCTCAAACGTGAGACTCTCTTTCCTGGCTTCTGAAAGATCAGACACAAAAACACTCCTCATCTACAAAATATATTTGCTGCTTATCATCGTCGTTGATTCTAGTTGTTTTGTTGGGCTGCAACTGACCATTATTTCCACTGAAAATGAATCTGTTGAATACTCTGCTGATGGAACGATGAATTGTATGATCAGTAAAATGTCAGGAAACTGTGAAAAATGTCCATCCCAAGTTCCCAGCCCAGAGTCCTGGGTGATGTCTTCAGATTGCTTGTTTTCTTCAGAACAGTTATGAACCAAAATATATTAAGTTTTCTATTTTATAAGACAAAGAGAAGCAGAAAATCTTCACATTAGAGGCAAGGACAAGCCATTTTTTGTATTTTTCTTTCAAAACTGACTTAAAGGAGAATTCCACAGATATGGAGGTGCTGAGTTAGCAGAGCTTTGTAGTCCGCTCCTCATCTCTGCTCGAAGCTAGCAGCTCGACACTGCATTAGCTGCTGTTTGCATAGATATCTGACTGAACAGGCAGTCGAGTTGTGTTGATGGTGATGTAGGTGGCAGGTTTTGACAAGAAGACTGTGTGGAATTAAAAAAATATATAATTCTAGTTCTATAAAATCTGTCCATTGTGAGACTGTAGAACATTTTGTCAAAAAACTTCAGTTGAAAAATAGCCAGCCGGATAACCCAGGAGCATTTACAGAAACAGTGATTAATGTGATTTATCTATAATGATAAATAAACTCAGTTCAAGTAAATTTACTCGAATATTAACGTGTTTTCCACACAAACATGTCTCTGTGTCACAGTGACAATATTTGGTTGCACTGTGTGAGTTTACGTTTGTTCAGGAACTGGTTCAGTGGTGATTAAACATGTGTGATCATTTATAAAAATTTGTGTCAAAATAGTTTTTATTGGCCATGATGAGGCTATAGCACTGCCTGTTGGCCTTGTTTGGTCTTGTTTGGTCTGAAAAAGCAATTTCATTGTCTGACATAATAAATCCATTTCAGAGCTTAAATAATGAACGGCTTTGTCACTTGGGAGATGGAAGTCATTTCTCGCAGGATAACTCTGGACCAGCACGATGCTTATGTTGGCTGTCGTTCAACAACAAGGTCCAAGATGCTACTACCACATAAAAACAAAAAGTTTATAGGTTGGAGATTAAAAGGGGAACCCTTTCATTTGACTCCAAGTATGGACCATCAAGATGCTATTCATTAGACTGTTGTTTTCAGTGTACGCTGAAAAATGGCTTGTTTTAAGCATCTGTGTATATAATTTTTTATCTATGACAGTTATGGAGCATAATATAAAATTTTGTCTGTTTTCTTGTTGGATTTATTCAAAATTTCATTATAGTATAATGAAAATACTTCTAAATACTAACTACAATTAGCAGGGTAAGGTATGAAACTAAATATCGCCACAAGATCTTATGATAATTTAACCCTGTTTTGGTCTCGTAGTCCCTGCAGGAAATGAGACAACTAGCTACTACTGTATCCAAATGTAAGGTCCTGTCAAACAAGTCTAGTTTTAAAGGCCACCTCACAGAGCTGATTGGAGGGCAAATTAAAGGGGACTTATTCTTTTTACAAGCACATTTGCTTAAAAGCACACGTTGACATAAACCAAATAAATAATGTGAGTCAATTTTAAGTCAATTTCATTGATGTAGCCCAATATTTTGCCTCAAAGTGCCCAACAATCTTTTCGGCTTACAATGCACTCGATGCTTAAATCCTTAAATCCTTAAACTGGACAAGGGAAAAACTCCCCAAAAGATATTTAATGGGAGAAATCTCAGGAAGAACGACAGAGAAGGGATCTCTCTTCTAGGACAGACGACAGTAATACACCAAACAGATAAAGCCTGAGCCACATGACTTCTGCTTTTTGGGGGGAATTGTACCTATAGCTGAAACAAGATCAGTAATGATGAGCTGAATTTAATGTGGAAATTAATCAAAAAGTATATAAAGCATGTGTGTTTAAATCTAACAAGTAGCAAATGCAAATGAAGTGATCTTGCAGGCGGTCCTCGGGTCTCAGTGACCCGTCTGCTCCCACAGAGGTGACAGCTGCTGCTGCCGCCTCTCACCAGGACCCAGAGGAAACACTCGTAACACCAGCTGCACTGGCATGAATAAACCTCTTTGTCATGATTATCTACAGCATGGACCTTCTGATCTGTGCCAAGGTGAGACAGTGAATTAAGTTTCAGGCCAGAAAAGTCTCGCAGTTGACGTCTTTGCTTTGTGTTGCTTTGTGTCTTATCGTATTTTTCTCAGACGTGAAGACTAGAGCATGACTTAAGCTGAAGGAGAGGACGATGACCTCTGAGGCATCTGTCTTACAAAATGTGGAGCACTGACCCACACTGCAGACAGGGCTGAGCACAGGCCACTTCTCTTGGACCATTTCTCTCTCTCTCTCTCTCTCAGTCTGCAAAGGACATTTTGGTAACCGAGGGAAGCTGAAAAGGGCAGCAGATATGACTGATGATCATGGACGGATCATGAGAAAATGGTCCCCTGTATATAAACTCAGAATCTTAAAAATAATTTCAAAAAGTAAAAGACAAAAATACCTCACAACGGTACTTAAGTACACTACTTGAGTAAATGTACTTAGTTTCATTCCACTGGTGTATGTTGAACCTTTTTTTTTTTTTCTGTTCCCGTCATCTATTTGTCTCTCAGAACTTGTCCTGGGGTGAACCCATTAGCAATGAGGAATGACCGAGGACCAGGATCCAGAGCTCATGCCTCAGTAGGAGACCAATGATGTGAAGCTGAGGTCATTTGATATCCAGAGGCAAAAGATGTGGCTGTTACATGAAGATATTTCTATCAGCCGCGCAGCTCCACTTTTTACAGTTAATTACCCTGCAAGTTCCCTGCTGTCTGTAGAGGCCGCAACATCTTTTTTTAAAAAGGAAAAAAAACAAAAAAACATCAAGAGCAGACATGCTGTATGAAGTGTAAGTAGCATTGTCATTTCTGTTAATACCCACTTTTTCCATTGTTCTTTTTCTCTCTCTCCCCCCATGTCCTCACAAACACAACACACACACCCTCATACATACACATGCATTTGTAAACATGCATAATTCAATGGGAAAATCTAAATGTATCTATTCAGTTCTACTCCAGTTCGCCTGTAAATTACTTAATTGTATCTGTGTTTCTTGTCCATGGCAACTTTCAGGACCTTAAGAAAAAACCTGACAGTATACATCTTTGTTGACAGTACAGTATAGTACAGTACAGTACAGATGACATTATCTGATGGACCTTGAACTGTTATGATAACATAACATAACATAATGTTAACCCATGGAGGAACAGATAAGGTTTTCACTTGATGGCAATGTAAATCTTGTGCTTACACTAGCTCTAGATTTGCATGTATACATTCTTATTTTACATGTAAAAGACCTTTACACATACAGAGCCACTGAGCACAACATGATACCAAGTGTTAACACCACCGTTAAGGTCATGAGCTGGAATGAGACTAAAACAATACAACAATGTAACACATCCTCTTGACATTAATTGAGAAAATGTGTGGCTTAAGATTGCTAAAAAGATTTTTCAAGTCTGTCTTAAAACAATAGTCTTAGGCTTTGCTTGATGTCATCATTCCTCCTGTTAAAACTGGCCATTAAACTATCCCCTTCTAAAGTAATAGGAGTCAAAATCCACAGTCCTCTTTTTCTACAAAAACATATTCAAAGGTTTAACATCAGCAGTCTGAGTGAGACAAATCAAGTGACTATCTTACAAACTAACAGTCTTCTTGGTATAAAATTCTCTCTGTGTGTTTCCCTGGACACTGTGTTCTTTTTTTAGCTGCAGCTGATTGTAACAAAACAAGGGAATTTTGAACTACAGGGCTGAAACTTTATATTCCTCTTGATCCGTCTAACTCAGCTGGCTGAAAGCTCATATTATCTTTAGATAAACTTTGGAATTAAAGTTTTCACATCGGGAGGACCCTCCTATCACTTACATTCAAAGTGCATTAAGAAGGAATCTCTTAATAGCCCATTTTTACAACAAGAAAACCCATTTTCAACAATCATACAGGCACCTATGACAGACTTGAATAACTGTAAACCTATCCCTAAAACAGAACTTGTTTTAATGTGTTGATGTTCACATCCTATTATTGTTTTGGCAAAAACAAATAAATGCTTTCATTGGTTGTCAGTTGCTGTTAGATTGTAAAGTCAGAGAAGGTGGACATTGCCACAAAAGACCAGAACAGTTTATAAAGAATCTCTAGTAGTAGCTGAGGTGAGTTGTTCCTAATAATAGTCCACTTCAGTTTATGTGTATATATTCAAACTACACTCATTTGCATACATCCTGCCATCAGTCATTTCCACCACACTGCTCAACCAAATGAGTCCAAAGATAAACGTTGCCTATGTCCATATGATGAATGTGCATTTCTAATGTGAGTTTCCATACTGTCTGCTATTTCTTCAGTCTCTGCACACTCTGTTTATGATACGCACAGAGATAGCTAATCTCATCACAAATCAGGCCTAGCACTCTAAGTCCACAGGAACTTAACAGCCATGACCTCAGACAGTTACAATGTACATACACTCAGTTTAACAAGAGGAGCCTTTTTTTTTTTTTAGGCAGATTGCAACATTCAAGCACATAAAGCCCTGTAATAGATACTTACAGATCTTCTTTGGTAATGTTGCATTTATGTATTCTTGTAAATAACTGGTCCATACACAAATCAGCACATCAGATAAACTCATGTTTCTCAAAATAACTGTTATTTCCATAATGATATTTAAATATGCCGTTGCCATTTCATTCAAATGTTCATAAGTCCTAACACTAGATTATTATTTCTTTTTTCTAACAATTTCCTGATTCAGCCGAGTGATTTTGAAAACTTATACGAGACAAACCATCAACAAAGCACTGATGTTTTTTTCTTGAGGCAATATTAGAGCAAAATTTCACTGACCCCATTTTCAACTTTATCTCCTGACATTTTCTTCATTTAACTTTGCCATAATGACTGACAATAGTTAACAAGTGTTCACACATTTAGGTGTAAAAAGGCCTGTAATGTGAATCCTTATATTTACAGATGTTTGTCTTTGTTTGAGAAAAAGCAGGTAAAATAAATGTAACTGTTGGTTTGTCTTCTTCACTATAACTGCAGCCTTTGATGATCATTTTGTTTTTCTGAGCTTACTGAGTTCAGAGTGTTTTGGTGGTGATGTTTGCTGGAGGGGATGATAGTTAGAAAGCTTCCTCTTCTACATGCATAATAACTCTATACAGTACAGTATCTCTAACCCTGTGTCCACTCATCCTGCCTGGCCTAGTACGCATGGCTGCCATATAATAGCCTGAGGCAAACAGGCAGTGCACCAAGAAACAGGTTTCACTGTTTTACTGTTTATTATCCGTGACTATTTGAACTCCCTTTGAATTATTTATCCTTGTAAAATAATAATAATAATAATAATGATAAAAAAATCTAAATAGATAGCTCAACAAAAAGATAAAAATGCAGGAATGTTGACACATGTTTTCAAGTGTTGCATAAGACGGGTGACATGGGCACTGATGCTGGAATAATTAGATGTAGTATGCCTCACTAAAGCCGAACACACTTCATACTGTACAAACAGCACCACCACAGGACATTTTACATTACACTACAGCAGTGAGCAGCATGACTGCAGAATTTTTGAATCCATAGCACCTATAGCAGGTCTTTTATTATTATTTCAACTCAAATGTAGAACACAGTAGTTTATTGTAATTCTTTTTATAATCATGTATGTATATACTCTATGTAGATCTCTACCAACTGCCCTCAGGATATTTGTGTTGGAAATCCATAGGCTGACAGTTTGAGGATGAGCCAATGAATGTCCCAAAAAAATATATATATATATTTGATTATATGTTATATATATTATTCATTATTCAATTATCTGTTTACTATTGTGTTTTGATCACTTTTACTTACTATGTGTTTACAGAACCATTCAATCAGTTTGACAGTGTAAAAGGGTATGATCCATAGTCTGCAGTCTAATCCTGTGTTTTCCGTTTAATACTGAGAATATCTTTTACGAGTTACCTTGAATGCAACATCAGTGGGTGGGGTCAGTGTGGTCCAATAGGATGCAGCGGTCAGAGACACGTTGTATAGTTCCTTCAACAGACATGTCAGCCTCCAGTTCATACACAGAGTGATTTTAAATTACTGAACTACACTCCACGATGGTGAGTCTAACGATAAATTAGCTCGTTTAGGTGAAACAGCTTCATATTATCTTCAGCTGGTTGTTAGCTGTCGCTACTAGATAAGTGCCAGCTGACAGCGGCTCCTCAGTTCTTCTTTAGCAGTCGATAAACAACAGAGTAATGTAAGTGAACGGTATTAACTCTGTCAGCTGGTTCTCTCTCAGGCTGCTAACATGTCTTGTGCTACCTCAGGTTTTTGTTGACTCACATCCCTCCTACACTGGGACCATCCTCCGTGTTAGAGGGCCGCTGGAGCTCAAATGTCGGTTGGACAGCACAGAGGGTACTCTATGTTTATGGACCTCTAACCACAATATACTTTATTCAAACGTGGGTTTCTCGTGTTTGTATTTTAGGGTTCTGCTGTTGTAACAAAAATAGTTACTGCAGAGGAGGTATTTTACCAGTGGCAGAAGAATGTCAAATCCTTTATCAAAGTAAAAGCACCAACACAGCAATCTCAGTATACTCCAAAAATCCTGCATAGTACAGAAGTATTACCCTCAAAATATACTTAAATATGAGAGTAAAAGTCTAAATATCACTGTATGTTGTAGCATGAAGATTTGCCTTGAATCAACTGAGTAGCCTACATAAACATACACGGACAGAAACTTAAGGCCTTATCTTTATCATATAATCCAGTATTTAAATGGTAAAATGACCTGTATTGTCTGTTCCTCTGTCGTCTCTGTCAGTGTCACAGATGCAGAAGGTGATCTCAGGAACGTTTGAGACGCTTCGCTCTCAGGTGAAATCTGAATCCTGTGTTCTCACAGTCTGTGACAGTCCTGTTGTTATTTGGCCAAACAAAGGTGTTAAAGCAACACCCGATGAAATAACTCCAGACACACTGTGTGAAGAGATACATCAGTGGATACAGTAAGTCACTTAAATCTTTGTATGTTTTTTTCTTTTTGGTTAGCTGAATAGTAATTAATAATTTTATCTACTTCAGGACAGATGAACAGGAGAGCTTTGGCAAGAAATCTGGGAAAAAGAAAAGCAAAAAAGGTTCAGCAGTGGTAAGTTTCTAATATGGAGATGAATGTGGGAGTGCCAAGACAGAAATAGTAATTGCTGGAACACTTACTTTTGTACCAAAAGGTAACCTGTTTCCACAGCAATGTAGCAATTTTCCGCTTGACAGATACAGTATAACATAGAATATTTAACAACGCCTTATTGGTTTTATTTTGTGTGTTTATGCCACTGTACTTGTACCTGTCATTTAGAGTGTCATAAACCTTCGCCTGATGATGGAGGTGTCAAGGCCAGGCCCACTTCCAGCTCCTATCCTCAGCAAAACAGTCCAGAAATCCCACTTCCTGTCTACAACTCTTCCCATGGACTGTGTTGTCCGAACCAGCTGCAACAGCACGATCAAAGAGTATATCTTATCTTAAAGAAACCTGAATTTAAACTGCTGATCAAACTCCGTAAACTGAGTCTATCAGTGTTAATAAACTTGTCACTGACTCACCACCACACACATTACTCCTCGGTAAAGCGCCTCTCTCACTGTGAAAGATTTTTGTTCTGGTGTTGCAGTGCCTGTGAGCACCTGGTGGAGGCGCTAGCTCATCAGCTGTGTGAGATGGAGAAAGTGACCTTGCAGCACATGAAAGGGACTTCACTGCTGGTCCCTGAGCCGCTCCATTTTCTTCTTCCAGAGCCAACAGGACTAGTGACCGTGGTTTACCCAGCAGGAGTGCCTGACAGCCAACTAGAGACGCAGCGTAAGGTGAGAACCACAGACTGGGCTCCTTTAAAATCCCAAATAAACCAGCAAGCAACATGTAAATCTCCTTGTATTAGAGGCATCTTTATTGCTCCAACATACAGAATAGAAATGAGTGCTGAGGTACAGAAAGTTTCCACATTTCCAGCTTCTTGCACTTACATAATACACTGCTCTGCTACCATTGTTTCTCCGTCTGTAGGAGTTGCATCAACAGTTTGAGCTACCAGATGACAGGCCTTACTTTAGAAGAGCCAATGCGTACCACTTTCCCAATGAGCCCTACAGAGACGGTTATCTCCGAAACCCTCATCTGGTCCTCACACATCCTACGCTGGACGATGGCAAGGTATTACGAATTAACATATGAGAGTTTGTTACACTCTTGTCTGCTCTTTTGAAGATGGATGCTGAGATGTACTCAAGGAATGTGCAAGGAATAATAACGATGATTTACCTGTCAAGGTGTACTTGGTCCAGGGGATCTACAGCTATCACCACTACATGCAGGACCGTATGGATGACAATGGCTGGGGCTGCGCTTATCGCTCCCTGCAGACCATCTGCTCCTGGTTCCAGCAACAAGGCTACGTAGAGCGGCCTGTGCCCACTCACAGAGAGATCCAACAGGTAAGTACCTCTGTAAATATGATCACAATACAATAAAAAATGTACCTGTATTTGATTTTTATGCCCAAGTGTAAGATGCCTGCTTCTGTTTGGGTTCACTGTTTTACCAGGCTTTAGTGGACATTGGAGACAAGCAGCCATCCTTTGTGGGATCACGCCAGTGGATCGGATCCATTGAGGTTCAGGCTGTTCTGAACCAGATGCTCGGGGTCACGTCCAAGATCATGTTTGTGAGGTGTGATTACATGTCTAATAGCACCTTGTGTATGATAATGGATGATTTAGATTAATCTGGCAGCTAATCTGTGTACTTTTCAGTCAGGGGTCTGAGTTGGCGTCTAAAGGCAGAGAACTGGCCAACCACTTCCTTACTGAGGGAACTCCTGTCATGATTGGTGAGCCAAGTGTCAGGTTTTTAATACTGAGACTATACATCACATCTTAAAGGCCTATTTAGTTGCTGTTTTGCAGATTTTTTGACCAGTTGTCATGTTATTGATTTTGTCTGATGCTTTAATTTGTGTTTTTTACGTATAACAGCATGTGTAAACACTGGACTAATTTAGCTCATATTCACAGCTATGAGATGAGAAACAGGAATGCTTATTTTATAAATTTAAGTACTGTTTGATTGCTGTATACTATATACACTGGGTTCAGCATTTTCAAAAGCCCATGTACAAATCTTAGCTCCCATTCAGAATCACAGCTTTGTTAAAACTTGGCCATGTGTTGCAGGAGGGGGAGTTTTAGCTCACACTATTCTGGGTGTGGCGTGGAGTGAGACCACCGGGCAGATCCGCTATCTCATCCTAGATCCACATTACACAGGAGCAGAGGACCTGCAGGTTATCACAGACAAGGTAACTGCTACAAGCTTCCACAATGGCTGCTTTTCTCTCTGTAAAGTATAACTTTCCATATACAGTGTTGATCTTGGTGTGTATTTTAATCTTTCTCAGGGCTGGTGTGGCTGGAAAGGACCAGATTTTTGGGATCAGACTGCGTATTATAATCTCTGTCTGCCTCAGAGGTCAAAGATGATCTGAGCTCTCACAGCCTCTCAGATGGACAGTATTTGGTGTCGGTAAATCATATGGAATACTTAAGAATAACTGTTAGTTTTATAGGAATCTGTCCAATGTTTCAAATTTGAAGAATTTCTGGAATGAAGTTAAAGTCCTGTAATTTACCCTTGCAGTTCTGGTTAAGCCCTACATAAATTGTTGTCGTGGCAACAAAAGCACAGCTAGATACAGATGTCATTTGTTAATATTGGCTGGTAAATGTATACGTATACAGGCTCATTTTATTTAGGAGAGAAATACAGTACATCAAAGAACCCACCATGACTGATGCCAAAATATGGTCTTTACTCCCATCGCCCCAACACATATTCTACTGTACTATATGTCTGATTTTACAAATGATTAAACTGTACAGTGTATCTTATTGTTTCCTCAATTTTTCTTTGTTTTTGTTTTTTTCCCAAATGTTTTAACATTACAGTCTAAAGCTGAAACAGAAAATGAATTATTTTTTATGGATTCATTCTTTTCAAGCAAAAATGCCAAATATTCACTGATTTCTGCTTTTCAAAATATGAAGATTTTATAACTTTCTTTGGCATTTATGGTGGTAAATTTAATGTGTGTTGATCGGATAAAACAAGAAATCTGACAACACCTCTTTGTGCTGGTATAATGGGCCTTTTTCATTATTTCTGACATTTTGTAGACAATGAAAAAATTGTTAGTTGTAGCCCTATTACAGACAAGTAAACAACACAGCAGGTTCTAAACACCCACTGGACAAGTGTCTTTTGTCATGGACACCCACATTTAAGGATTATTGTTTTGTTTTATTGTTTAAACCAGTAGACTGCATGAGGGGAGATATAAGTAAAGAGAAATCAGTTCTCATTCTTATGCATTCTGTAATTTATTGTGTATAGTGAGGAAATCACAGTGAAAAAAAGCACTTCTCATTTTGCTGTGGACCTCCTGGAAATATTTAAAGGACCCTGAGCACCCTTGGTCCCGCTCTGAGAACTACTTTTGTATTGAAAAAGCACTGTTCCCTCTGACACAGCCCATTATTGGAAAACAATCACTCCCTTTAATTGAGTTTTGACAGTCACTCAATTACCAGAGTCAGATGGATGCTTCTCACCAGCAGCAGAAGAAATGTGAATTAAATTGTAGCCTATACTTTTGTCACTCCTGGGTTCCACTCCATGGGTTGATTGTGTAAGTATGGGGACTGTCACAGAAATACCCCCATTCAATCCCCATCCTGCATTGGCATGCAAATTTGATGACAGTGACCAGACACAGGTTTATACGATAGATTCCCCCAAGTGCTATTGTCCTAGGACATCGGCATTTCATTAGTGTCTGTCACTTCTTGGTCTAACTATGTTATTAGGAGAAAACCCGTGACAAATTGTAATTTCAGGGGACGCGCCTCCAGATAATCCCCTCTCTTGTTAATGGAGATGCACTAGGGGGAGCAGTTACTTTGGCATAATAGATCCCCAAGGAAAAACTAAGTGACCTCCCCTCCATTCTTCTACAGCTTCTGTCCCTTAATATGTTTAAATAGTTTTATATTGGTGCTTTTGACTGCAAGGCCAAATCACTGCAGTCTGAGGTTTCATGTTGTCTCCTTTTAAAAATAGCTGCGTAGTAGCCAGATTGTGTTAATATGTTGATACCTGTCATGCGAGACTGCCTCAAAATGTAAAAATACATCTCTAAATAAGAGAAAATCAGAGGAAAATAATACAAAGAAAAATGTGCATAAACATTATAATTGTTCAATGGATTCACCAAATTAACTCATAAAATTGTATGTTTATTTTTATCTTATCATATCTTTAATGGTTTGATATTAGATTCAACCAAAAAAAAAAAAAAAAAAAAAACATTTGGGAAATTGTATGCGCAATTAACTTTAACATCACTCAATACCTTTAACCCTCTTACAGCACATCATTCCATTTTACATAAACCCCATCTGTTCAAAACA